>JAJJBR010000204.1:176664-200300 GCA_022817965.1 Solanum lycopersicoides
GCAGGAAACCACGAAGGAGTATATTTGGACACTTAGTAATCTCAAAGAGTAGTCAAGCACACTCATACCTGAGAAGGTTGATGAATTCTTCCATCTTAGTTTCCCTCTTCTCCTTGGAAAGAATCTATCAGAAAACCCTTAATCTCCCATGTCACCGGTCCACCATCAAAGGCCTTTGTCTCTCCATTGGATGTACCAAGTTTTGGCCACATCTTTGAGTTGGTAAGTGGCTAACTAGGCCTCTCTCGATCGAAGTCAACCCATAGCATAGAGGATCTTGTAGACTTCATAAATGAACTCATGGGGTCTTCCTCCACTTTTAACCCATAGAAAGTAGGGGATTCATCCTTGTGAAACCTCAAGCGGGAGGCCATGGTGCTAAATGTTGGTTTTCTAGGGGTACCACCTATCGATTAGCTTGGAAGTCATGCGTTGAGCTTGAGTTGTAACAGCTTGTGCTTGAGTAGTAATGGTTGGCCATTTGGAGAAAGGAAGGCCTTAGGTCCCATCGTTAAGGCGGAGGATTGGCCGGAGCTTGATCAACATTAGCAACTTCTTCAAGAGGGCACTGGTTGTCTTGTGAAGGAGCTTGGTTGTCATGTGCCCCAACATGATGCATGTCTCCCTCGGCCTTTCTTGCAGCTGCTAGTAGAGTATTCATACCTATAACAATGATACAAGGTTTAGGTGAAAGCACATAATAATTTTGTAAGGCACGAGCTAGGAATATCATGAAGAAGAGAGTTTCCTAAGCATCACATAGTTTCCCATTCATAGTGTGGCGCGCTTCACAAATATAAAAGAACCTACATAGATGTGTTTAATGAGACATCAATTTTATGGATATTCAACCTCATGCTCTGATACAAAGTTTGTCACATCCGGGGAGCACCCCTAGAATTAACGACGTTGTCTTCCTCGTGAGGACTAAGACTAGCTCCTAGCATTCATAATGACATTACAAGGTTAAAGTGCGGAAAATTTAACTTTTCATGTATACCTATATCATGAGGTTTACATAGACCCTCGCATACACATAGTATATTCATAGCGAATTTACTTAGACCCTGTATAGACGATTACATAGAC
Source organism: Solanum lycopersicoides (assembly GCA_022817965.1). Taxonomy (NCBI): domain Eukaryota; kingdom Viridiplantae; phylum Streptophyta; class Magnoliopsida; order Solanales; family Solanaceae; genus Solanum; species Solanum lycopersicoides. The sequence goes on from JAJJBR010000204.1 coordinate 177,754, forward strand.
TTCTACTTTTATGCGATACATATATATATATAATGCACAATATAGTCTTAAAAGGGATGTCTCATATTAAAGCATCTAAACAGAATAGAAATATAGGCCTTACACAAGTGTAACTTGCCACCTAAGGCTTACTAACATATCCTCAAAAGATAGGAATGAATGATTGTCTTTAGACTATAACAATGCAACATGAGTAAAAGGCATCATCTCGGATCTTGAGGACTTACCCACACTTGGAGGAATGATCCAAGCTTCTTGCAAATTGGTTACCAACCCTTCAAGGACCGGAACTAAAATGTTGGGGAAAAAGAGAAATAGGGTTAGCACGTCACTTGTACTAGGTATGGAAACATATGCACACATAACATTTTAAATCATGCTAGAGGGACATTTTACAAACATGATGAGCTTACTGTAAAAACCTTCTTTATATACACTTAAGAGACCATACCAACCATAAGTACATAATCCTCAATACAACATTATATGCTACACAAGAACAACAATACTAAGTCAAGTCAACATATGTGTAGCCAAACTACTTTAACATCACCTTATAACCACAAGGCATATACAAGAACTTCATAACATTTCAACATATACTAGGCTTTACCCATAATCCTTATCAAGTCTACTAGTGCAATGACAAAGCAAAGCCATAACCTCACTTCATCAAGTAAACCAAAACAAAGGATCATAAGCAATCCTAACTTCACATAACATAGTACCAAGAGTAACCATGATCATAATTTACCAATATAGACCAACAACATACTCGTAAGTAAAACTAACATCATATACAGTCATTAATAGTAAAGTCAATCATATACATTATAAGAACACAAGAACAACCTCCTAAGACTCTCTCAGGCAAACTAGTGCAAGGTATAGGTAGAGTCCCATACCCTACCTAGGCTAAGTCAAACCTCTTAAGTCACACTAGTTAGTTCTCACTTCATTAATTCATTTTACTTTCGGGAACACTTGCCTTAATCGGCATAGACCACCAGAGCAAGTGTATAATCCGGTGTTGTGAAACCATACACCAATGGTGACACACCCCGGAAATTCTATTACCTAGACTAGAGATTCAAAAAATTACTAATGATGATTTTATACCTAATAAGTGAACAAACTTGTTAATAATTGTTAGAACCAAAACACTAAGAAACGACCATGATGTCCGGAAACTAGCGAAATTGAACTAGTGAACGTCCTTAGGTCTTGTGAAGGTTTGGAGTGTATATTGAAGTCTAAAACTTGTAAAAAGATTTTAATAGTATATAGGGTTATAACGTCCAGGTCCGACCCACCCAGATCGCCTGGGGTACACGAAGGGACCCACTTTGGACCAAGCAAGCTGCCAGATGCAGCAGCTTTTGTGCATAGAGGGAGCCAGTTCGCGTCGCGGACACATCTAGGACACGGTCCGGACTCTTCTTGTTAAAAATTCTTTTTGGAATATTGCGGGAACAGCTCCGCGATGCGGACTTGTTTCCCGACGAAAAATTAGAAAATAGAATTCGAGTTTGACTTCATTAAATGGTCAATTTAAGTGAGGGGTGTTTTTGGTTTTTTTAGAGAAGGGTTTATATTTGTTTTTTCCTTAAGTTTTCCATTACAATCACTCACCCAATCAAACCCCCCCCAAAAAAATCAAACCCCCCCAAAAAAATCCAAAAGCTTTCACCTCTCTCTTTTTCTCTCCCCTCATCCTCTATTGAGAAGCTTCGAAGTTTGAAAGAAGACCAAATTCTCCAAAGTTCTACTCAATTTCGTGGTGATTAATATTTAAGGTATGGTTTCTTTCACTCTTGGGATTCCTTCCAAGAGGTCCTTCCAAAAGATGATTTCTAAATCTCCCAAAACTAGGGTTTTTCTTCTCACATGGGTCTTTTTGAAAGACAAAATTATGAATCAATTATGATGAATTAATGTTTTTAAAGTATATATTGATTGTTAATTGATGAATTTTTATGAGATTTACTTAGACTCATGTCTTTTCCCCAATTTCATGAAAACCTTGAATTGATATGATGAATTGTGAAGATGATGATCATGTAGATTAACTTCATTGTTGTTAATCATGAAATTGCTTCTTGAATTTACCTTGTTTATTTAATTTTATATGTAGCCTTGGTAATGGAGGTATGAAGGTTCTTGAAGAGAGCAAGAAGATATGTTGATGGGTTCGTCATGGATTCAATTATGAATTATGAGTTACTTTGATAGTAATACTTCTATGTCTAATGTGTGGTTGTGATGTTGATGCTAGTTATTCATCATCCTTAACCCTAAGACATTGAATAAGACATGAATTATGTATGCAAGTTATGATACGAATATTATATGATTGAAAGTAGTTTCTCATGATTATAATAAAGTGTTAAGTGAAAGGTTTACTCACTTGTGAATTGGTGTCTAAAGTGAAAGGATTGTTCTCACTTATTATGACCTATGAGCTAATATAATAAGATGTTTACATAGGGGTCAAGTGGAGACTAATGTGAACTTGTATGATAAAATAATATGATTACAAAAGGGAATAATTGCTTAGCATTGAAAAGGCATGTAGATGAGATGGAGGTCTCACGTTAGTAATTTTTGCCTCCCTCATGGGTTTCTTCACGTCTAGTATGTACGAATTTCCAATATATGTTTAAAGTAACAATCTCCTTGACCCTTAAATATTTTCCCACATAGGCAATAGCTTAGTGGATCCACCTAGATAGCTATGCATGAATGGTTGCACCTTAGGCAAGTGTAAACCCTCTATTTTCGGTGTGGGAGTAGAACACCAGATTCCATGTAGCTCACATGGTCTCATGTCGGCTATTGCATTATTTCCGTAATGTAAAAGTAAATGAACAAATTAAGTATGTGAACTCTTATTAGAATCGTTATAAAGGGTACTACATAGTGTGAGGGAGGGTATGGGAATTTTCTTACACATTACACATGTGGGATCCTTAGGGATGGTTCTAGTAGTGTTCTTTATGATTATGATTATGTTGATAAGCTATGAATAGTATTGATGTATGAAGCATGTTATAAAAATATGAGAATATGTTGTAAGTATGAAATGGGTTGCTTAATGTGATGCTTAGCTTTGGATAGGGTTATTGGCTTTATTCTTGGCATTGCACAAGTATTGTTTGAGTTGCTTATATGTTGGGTTGACTTATGATATTCCATGTATGAGTGTATATATTCAGTTGTTGGATGTTATACATGGTTTTGACTAAATTGTGCCTTTTTATCATGCATTAATGATTTTATGCATACGGACCATACTTTGTATATGCGGTTTGTACTAACCCATATTTCTTCCCCTTTTCCAAACATTGTAGGTTCGGGCCATTGATGTATCTTGAGACTAAAGCAAGAAGGCTTGGACTAGACTCTCCAAGTTATGGTAGGTACTCTAGTTCGAGGATGCTACTACATACTCTACCTTAGTCATACTTGTATTTTCTGAAGACATTCTTTTCTCTCCCATTATTGAAGATATTGATGTAAGCCCTACCTGGCAATTATGGATTTTGTATAAGGGCTATGCCCGAATGTTTGACTTCGTTTAGATGGTTTTGATATGAGACAAAGTATTAGACTAATTCCTATGTATTGATATGTTGTTTAAGTGAGAAGCCTAAGTAAGCTTCCTATGTGAGAGGTCTATGCAAACCTCATTACTCATATGTATATGTAAGTAAAAGTTTTAATTTTTCCGCATTTTGACCTATGATATGTTATAACGAATGCTAAGAGGCTTATCTAAGTCCTCTTTGAGGACGACGATGCCGGTTACGCCTAGGGGGTAATTTGGGTCGTAACTAACTTTGTATCAGAGCATGAGGTTGAATAATATTAGGGTTAGTGTCTCACTAAACCACATCTTTGTAGGGTATTATTCATAATTGTGAAGCAGGCCACACTTATTAATGAGAGTCTATGAGATACTTAGGAACTTTCACTCTATTATTATTCCTTAGTCGTGCCTCAAGAGACGTAACTCTATGTATCCTTTTCTTCTAACCTCTTTCTTGTGCTTATATGCAATGAATACAAGAAGGAAAACCGCTCGAAGGGACGAAGAGGAGAATTTGAATGAGGTGGTTCCCCTCAAGATCCTCAAAACCCTCCATTTCCTATTAAAGAAGGGGCTATGACTAATGTTGAGATAAGGTAGGTCATTCATAGCTTGAATCAAGTGTTGGCTACTCAAGTGGATAGGGATGCTAGGGTTCAAGTGAACCCCAATGCTAACACTACCGCTTCAAGGATTAGGGACTTCACAAAAATGAATCCCCCTACTTTTTTTGGTTCCAAGGTGGAGGAAGAACCACAAGGGTTCATTGATGAAGTGTTCAAGGATCTTGATGATATGGGTGTGTCTTCTCATGAAAATTTGGAACTAGCTGCCTACCAACTCAAGGCTCAAGTGTGGTATGAGCAATGGAAGGATAAGAGTCCGCTTAGAGAAGATAGGATTACATGGTTGGCTTTCATGACGGCTTTCCTTGATAGGTTCTTTCCTTTGTATTTAAGGGAGAGGAAGATGCAACAATTCTTCAACCTTCGCTAAGGGGGTATGAGCGTGAAGGAGTATAGTCTCAAGTTCACTCAACTATCAAAGCATGCTCCTACTATGGTTGCGGATTCTAGGGAAAAGATGAACAAATTTGTCATGGGGATATACGATCTTGTGTATGACAACCCGAAAACGACTATGCTAAGTAAGGCCTAAACGTACATAGAATGCCCAGGTTAGACCTGGTTCACACGGATTGATGCGCGTGGAACCAGACCTCTGAACCTATGCACCAGCCAAGCAAACCAACTTGGTGAGTTAGTTGAGCTAGGCAGAGTTGGTTCCAGCCATGTAGTGTACCCGAATACTAGGATTCACCCGGATGAGTCTTAACCGGACTTAGAGGGTTAGTCCTAGGTTTTAAGGGTTCTAGGGGTATAAAGGTAATTTTGGGGCTAGAGGTAGTATAGTAATTACCCTAGGATGATATTTAATTAATTAAATAAAGATACTAATTAGTAAAAATAAGTCAAATCTCGGTGGTAAAACTCGAGATTGACCTTACCTCTACACTCGGGTTCGAGCCGAGTTGGAGGCATAAGGGGGAATGAATTAATTGATTTAAAATTAATTTAAAATAAGGAGGGGCATTATAATAACTTAATATATATTTTATAATCTGATTTTTACCATTTTAATTGTGTTGAATAAGTCAACAACAATTCCCACAAAAGGGGCACATGACTCCCACTAGGAGTGTGCTTCATGCCCACTCTTAATTCTTTATATTAATCCTAAAAATATTTTCAGCCTTACCTCACAATTCTAAAACATAAAACAAACGTATACTCACTGTTATAAGCGTATTCTTGGCTACATCCATCAAAAACAAAAGGAAAAATTTATACGCCTAAGTGTTATAAGTAAAGAACTTCACTCGGGAACAAGAATCAAAGCTCGGAAGAAAGGTTTGTGTGTGGGTGAAGGCGTGTGGTTGTGGCTGGTTGTAAAGGCTGAAAAGGTATGAATTTTCTTCTCTCTTGGTCCCTTTCCCAAGAGTCCCCTAAGGTTCAGTACTTATTCCAATCGAAAACTAAGGTTGCCCCCGTTGCATGCCCCTATCATTAGATCCTCTGAAAAGTGATGCATGTGTTGGTATGTTTGTTGATAGACAATCTTAGGAACATTTGTAATTGTGTGTAATGTGATGTTTCTGGACAGCGTATTATCATTTTATGTGTGTCCGACTGTATGTATGTTTTATGTACACAATAATGCTAATTATCATGAGAAGCATATTACAGATTGTTTTCAAAAAGTGGTGAACTAGGTTCTATGCATTTGTTGTGTTATTAACATATGATGATGAAATAGTGATGTTCATGAACAAGAAAATAAAAGTAAATTCCTTAACGAATTTGTTAAAAGTTTATGTAAAACTCTAAGCTAAAACGCCTAAGCTAAATGCAAAGAAAGTGAATTAAAGGCATATTTTAATGGAGTATAGTTTCGGCTATTCTCTAGTAAAAATGAAGAAAAATATATGCTGCCATTGAGGATGTAACTCGAGACCTTAAGGTCCTAACACTAAGAGATTAAGACTTAAAATAAAAGAAAATAAAATAGGGTGAGAGAGGGGATTCGAACTTGGACAGGTTGAAAGAATCTTGTAATTAAAAGAAAAAGAAAATAGTGAGGGAAAGGGGATTCGAACTCGGATCCTTGGCCAAGGGTGTGAGATACATAAATCTCACACCAACATAAAATAATTAAAATTGAGGCCACTAGGATTCGAACCCAGATCCTCTTGGCCGAATGAGTGAAGCTATCTATCACTCCAAATAATTAAAAATAAAGTATTGCCTAAGGGATTCGTACTTGGGTCCCTCGACTGAAATTGTGAGACACATTAAAATGAAATAAAATGCAGCCACTAGGGATTGAACTTGGGTCCTTGGCTGCATGTGTAAAATGCATAAGTCTTACACAACATATATTTAGATTGTCTTGAAACACTTAGTCAATTATGAGTAACCCGAATTGGATAAAAACATGAGATAATGGTAAGATTATTAAATGAACATTCACGTAATGAGGTGAGTAATTATATTATACTATGATGCTAATGAAAAATAGTGACAACATGATAAATGGCTAAGATGAACGGTGAGACAAGTCTCAACCAAGCCTAAGTAAAGGTCACCAAAAGTACTCACCTAAGAGAGTGTTGAACATTAAGAGACAAGTCTCAATCACATTCTACATGTAAGTGTAAGGATAATTCACACTGAATATGTAAAGAAGAGATGAGAAATCATCTAATGATCTATGAATACCTCATGCTAAGAAGCAAGCTTCGATGACCTATGAGTTGAATGTAAATAGAAACTTTAAACTAAGCACCGATAGGCTAGCTATGAGTGGTGATGCCTTCCTTCGGGAAGGGCGGAGGTTCACATAAATCTCATGAGATGAGACTGTCCACCAAGGTGGGTATGGGTCTACTTAAATCTCCTAGTTTTTGAACTATGTTGCCAACATAGGGAACTAGCTTGGTTCGAACCCATAAAGCTAGCATGTTTTGGTTTCACTTTGGGCAGTGACTCCACCTCTTTTCGGTGTGGGAAAGACACCGAATTTCATGATGCTCACATGATCTATGTCGTTTAAGGTTGAAGTTCCTCAAAGTATGAAAGATAATGAAATGAACGATATCGAAGGTGTTTGTGCAAGACAATCAGGAGGTGAGACCGGACTCAAGTATTGACATTAGGTCATTCTTAGTAATTGCACTTCATGATCCCAATGAGAGTCTTAAACTTCATCCTAGGTATAGCTGGTGCTCACATCAGCCTATGAATGAATGAAATGAATAATGTGAAGTACAAATGAATGAATGAAGCAGGCTCTGTGTTTGCTAAAGGAGACCCTCAGATTGAGATTCCATATGTTGGGCCCTCACTTGAGATGTCTTAATGCTCCGTCCATGATTCCAAGGTCTCATAGATATGAAATGTATACTATATGAAACATGAAATATATATTATGTGAACCTATGTGTGTATGATGTCTGACATATTCATGGCATGACCTTCCTATTACGAAATAGTCAAAGTTAAGAGACTTGACCTTCTAAGAAAGCATGTTGATTAGGAAGAGCCATCCTTGTTCATGCATTACTGTTATGTATTGTTGCATGTACCCATACTTAGTACAAGTGTGTACTAATTCCATACAATATTACTATTTTAGGTGCAGGCTCAGGTGGACATTGAGGGTATCATTGCAGCTATTCAGACTCAGAGATTTCATCCGAACTTGGTAGGTCCTCATGCATTCGAGGATGCCTGCCTTTATATTTCTTATTTAGTAGTAGGTTTGAACTAGTGGGGTAGGTTCCACTAGTGTTTCTTTCCTATTTTATTCAGACGCTTGTAATGATGCCGTTTTGGCAAGTATTACTTCTGACATGAGATTCCATTTCTTTCTATTTGCATGATCTTATAATTGTGGAAGGATTTTCCAAGATTAATGCTCCATTGACAGCCTTGACAAAGAAGAAGGCAAAGTTTGAGTGGTCTAAAAAATGTGTGAAGAGTTTCCAAGAGCTCAAAGACCGAATCACTTCAGCCCCGGTTCTCACATTGCCGAGGAGTGGTGCAGGATATGTGGTGCACTGTGATGCTTCCCGAGTAGGTTTGAGATGTGTTCTTATGCAGGATGGCAAGGTTATTACATATGCATCGAGACAGTTGAAAATCCACGAGAAGAACTATCCAACTCATGATCTTGAGTTAGCTGCTGTTTTGTTTTCATTAAAGCTTTGGAGACATTATTTATATGGTGTACATGTTGATGTGTATACTAACTATAAAAGTCTTCAGTATGTTTTTGCACAGAAGGAGTTGAACCTTCGTCAGAGGAGATGGCTAGAACTGCTCAAAGATTATGATATGAGTGTTTATTATCACCCGGGTAAGGCCAATGTAGTGGCTGATGCATTGAGTCGATTGAGCATGGGCAGCATGTCTCATATTGATGAAGAGAAGGAGCTGGTTAAAGAGGTACACAAATTGGCTAGATTGGGTGTACGGCTGGTAGATGCACCAAGTGGGGGTGTTTCGATTAAATCAAGCTCCGAATCCTCATTTGTTGTTGATGTTAAAGCCAATCAACATCTTGACCCTGTACTCATGGAGTTGAAGGACTCAGTATTGAGTAAGTTGAATGACTCATTTTCCCTAGGAGGGGATGGTGTACTCAGGTACCAAGACAAGTTATGTGTGCCCAATGTTGATAATTTGAGGTCTAACATTTTGGCATAAGCTCATGGTTCCAGGTATTCCATTCATCGAGGTGCCACCAAGATGTACCATTACCTTAAAGAGGTCTATTGGTGGGAAGGCATGAAGAGAGATATCTCTAAATTCGTGGAGGAGCGTCTAAATTAACAACAGGTTAATGCAGAACACCTTAAGCCTGGGGGTCTCACTTAGACGATTGAGATTCCAACATGGAAGTGGGAGGCTATTAATATGTATTTTGTGGTTGGTCTGCCAAAGACTAGAAAACTACATGATTCTATTTTGATTATTGTTGACAGAATGACCAAGTCCTCTCACTTCATACTAGTGAAATCTATTTACAAAGGTGAAGATTATGTAAAGCTTTATATTGATGAGATAGTGAGATGGCACAGGATTCCTCTGTCTATCATCTCAGATAGGGGAGCCCAATTTACTTCTCATTTTTGGAGGTCCTTCCAAAAAGGCTTGGGCACACAGGTGAAGCTTAGTACTGATTTTCATCCGCAGACGGATGGACAAGCAGAGCGTACCATCCTTACCCTTGAAGACATGCTGAGAGCATGTGTTATTTATTTTAAGGGGAGTTGGGATGATCATTTGTCGCTGATAGAGTTCTCTTACAATAACAGCTACCATTCCAGTATTGGGATGGCACCTTTTGAAGTACTATATGGCCGAAGATGTAGGTCTCCGATTGGGTTGTTTGAGGTAGGAGAATCTGCCATCCTTGGTCCTTAAATCGTACATGAGGCTATGGAGAAGGAACCATGGAGAATTTCGTCCTAAAAGCTTCCTCAAAGACCGACTCACTTCAGCCCCGGTTCTCACATTGCCGAGGAGTGGTGTACTGTGATGCTTCCTGAGTAGGTTTGGGATATGTTCTTACGCAGGATGGAAAGGTGATTAGATATGCATCGATACAGTTGAAAATCCTTGAGAAGAACTATCCTACTCATGATCTTAAGTTAGATGTTGTTGTATTTGCATTAAAGCTTTGGAGACATTATTTATATGGTGTACATGTTGATGTGTATACTGACTATAAAAGTTTTCAGTATGTTTTTACATAGAGGGAGTTGAACCTTCGTCAGAGGAGATGGCTAGAACTGCTCAAAGATTATGATATGAGTGTTTATTATCACCCGGGTAAGTCCAATGTAGTGGTTGATGCATTGTGTCGATTGAGCATGGGCAACATGTCTCATATTCATGAAAAGAAGAAGGAGATGGTAAAAAGGTACACCAATTGGGTAGATTGGGTGTACGACTGGCAGATGCACCAAGTGGGGGTGTTTCGATTAACTCAAACTCCGAATCCTTATTTTTTGTAGATGTTAAATCCAATCAACATCTCGACCCAGTACTCATGGAGTTGAAGGACTCAGTATTGAGTAAGTTGAATGACTCATTTTCCCTAGGAGGGGATGGTTTACTAAGGTACCAAGACAAGTTATGTGTGCCCAATGTTGATAATTTGAGGTCTAACATTTTGGCAGAAGCTCATGGTTCCAGGTATTCCATTCATCCAGGTGCCACCAAGATGTACCATTAATTTAAAGAGGTCTATTGGTGGTAAGACATGAAGAGAGATATCTCTAAATTCGTGGAGGAGTGTCTGAATTGACAACAGGTTAATGCAGAACACCTTAAGCCTGGGGTCTCACTTAGACGATTGAGATTCCAACATGGAAGTGGGAGGCTATTAATATGGATTTTGTGGTCGGTCTGCCAAAGACTAGAAAACTACATGATTCTATTTGGATTATTGTTGACAGAATGACCAAGTCCTCTCACTTCATACTAGTGAAGTCTATTTACAAAGCTGAAGATTATGCCAAGATTTATATTGATGAGATAGTGAGATGGCATGGGATTCCTCTGTCTATCATCTCAGATAGGGGAGCCCAATTTACTTCTCATTTTTGGAGGTCCTTCCAAAAGGGCTTGGGCACACAGGTGAAGCTTAGTACTGATTTTCTGCATAAGGATGGACAAGAAGAGCGTACCATCCAGACCCTTGAAGACATGCTGAGAGCATGTGTTATTGATTTTAAGGGGAGTTAGGATGATCAGTTGACACTGATAGAGTTCTCTTACAATAACAACTACCATTCCAGTATTGGGATGACACCTTTTGAAGTACTATATGGCCGAAGATGTAGGTCTCCGTTTGGGTTGTTTGAGGTAGGATAATTTGCTTTCCTTGGTCCTGAGATCGTACATGAGTCTATGAGAAGGTGAAGATGATCAGAGATAGGTTGGCTACTGCTTACATTCGTCAAAAATGCTATGCAGACAATAGAAAGAGAGCTCTAGAGTTTGAGGTAGGTGATCAGGTCTACTTGAAGATATCACCCATGAAAGGGGTGATGAGGTTTGGTAAGAAGGGTAAGTTGAGTCCGAGGTATATAGGCCATTATGAGGTCTTGTAGCGAGTAGGAAATGTTGCCTACGAGTTGAAGTTACCTCAAGATTTGGCTTCTGTTCATCAAGTGTTTCACGTTTCGATGCTCAAGAAGTGTCTAGGCGATGCAATATCCATTCTTCCTATTGAGGGGTTAAGAGTTGATGAGAGCCTTTCTTATGAAGAGGTTCCAATCGAAATTCTAGATCGTCAAGTGAAGCGACTGAGGAATAAAGAGATTGCCACCGTGAAAGTTCTATGGCGGAACCACCTTGTTGAGGGAGCAACATGGGAGGCCGAGGCTGACATGCGATCTCGCTATCCTCATTTGTTCAGTTCTTAAGGTTAGAATTCTTTTCCTAAGGTCTGATTCATGTTCAAGAAACTCTAAGTTCTAAGTGCTGTAGTAAACTTGGTGTAATAGGTCACTAATCATATGTTTTGAAATAACACTATATGAGTTAAAACGAAGTTATGTTTGCAATCTATGTTGCTGTTTTTGTGTAGCATAGGCATGTCTTATGTGTTGCATGAAGTGTGTAGTGCATTAAGTTAAGTGTGATTGAGAAGGAAATTCCTCAATCTCGATAATGAAGCCTTAGATAAGCTTGCATGATATGCACCACCCAAATAAGTGTGGATCAAATGTTCCCAATAGAGAAATGTTTAAGTATGATGAAGTAAAATTCGAAAATCACCCTCTTTGTTTAAATGATATGTAGTGTCATTCGGGGATGAATGTTCCTATGGAGGGGGGGGGGATAATGTGACATCCCGAAAACATCTATGCTAATAAGGCCTAAACGTACATAGAATGCTTAGGTTAGACCTGGTTCACACGGATTGATGCGCGTGGAACCACACCTCTGAACCTATGCACCAGCAAAGCCAACCAACTTGGTGAGTTAGTTAAGCAAGGCAGAGTTGATTCCAGCCATTTAGTGTACCCGAATACTAGGATTCACCCGGATGAGTCTTAACCGGACTTAGAGGGTTAGTCCTAGGTTTTAAGGGTTCTAGGGGTATAAAGGTAATTTTGGGTCTAGGGGTAGTATTGTAATTACCCTAGGCTGATATTTAATTAATTAAATAAAGATACTAATTAGTAAAAATAAGTCAAATCTCGGTGGTCAAACCCGAGATTGACCTTACCTCCACACTCGGGTTCGAGCCGAGTTGGAGGCATAAGAGGGAATGAATTAATTAATTTAAAATTAATTTAAAATAAGGAGGGGCATTATAATAACTTAATATATATTTTATAATCTGATTTTTACCATTTTAATTGTGTTGAATAAGTCAACAACAATTCCCACAAAAGGGGCACATGACTCCCATTAGGAGTATGCTTCATGCCCACTCTTAATTCTTTATATTAATCCTAAAAATATTTTCACCCTTACCTCACAATTCTGAAACAGAAAACAAACGTATACTCACTGTTATATGCGTATTCTTGTCTGCATCCATCAAAAACAAAAGGAAAAATTTATACGCCTAAGTGTTATAAGTAAAGAACTTCACTTGGGAACAAGAATCAAAGCTCGTAAGAAAGGTTTGTGTGTGGGTGAAGGCGTGTGCTTGTGGCTGGTTGTAAAGGCTGAAAAGGTATGGGTTTTCTTCTCTCTTGGTCCCATTCCCAAGAGTCCCCTAAGGTTCAGTACGCATTCCAATCGAAAACTAAGGTTGCCCCCGTTGCATGACCCTATCATTAGATCCTCTGAAAACCGATGCATGCGTTGGTATGTTTGCTGATAGAAATCTTAGGAACATTTGTAATTGTGTGTAATGTGATGTTTCGGACAGCGTATTATCATTTATGTGTGTCCGACTGTATGTATGTTTTATGCAGACAATAATGCTAATTATCATGAGAAGCATATTACAGATTTTTTCAAGAAAGTGGTGAATTAGGTTCTATGCATTGTTGTGTTATTAACATATGATGATGAAATCGTGATGTTCATGAACAAGAAAATAAAAGTAAGTTCCTTAACGAATTGTTTAAAAGTTTATGTAAAACTCTAAGCTAAAACGCCTAAGCTAAATGCAAAGAAAGTGAATTAAAGGCATATATTAATGGAGTATAATTTCGGCTATTCTCTAGTAAAAATGAAGAAAAATATATGATGCCATTGAGGATGTAACTCGAGACCTTAAGGTCCTAATACTAAGAGATTAAGACTTAAAATAAAAGAAAAGAAAATAGGGTGAGAGAGGGGATTCGAACTTGGGCAGGTTGAAAGAATCTTGGAATTATAAGAAAAAGAAAATAGTGAGGGAAGGGGGATTCGAACTCGGATCCTTGGCCAAGGGTGTGAGATACATAAATCTCACACCAACATACAATAATTAAAATTGAGGCCACTGGGATTCGATCCCAGATCCTCTTGGCCGAATGAGTGAAGCTATCTATCACTCCAAATAATTAAAAATAAAGTATTGCCTAAGGGATTCGAACTTGGGTCCCTTGACTGAAATTGTGAGACACATTAAAATGAAATAAAATGCAGCCACTAGGGATTGAACTTGGGTCCTTGGCTGCATGTGTAAAATGCATAAGTCTTACACAACATATATTTAGATTGTCATGAAACACTTAGTCAATTATGAGTAACCCGAATTGGGTAAGAACATGAGATAGTGGTAAGATTATTAAATGAACATTCACGTAATGAGGTGAGTAATTATATTATACTATGATGCTAATGAAAAATAGTGACAACATGTTAAGAGGCTAAGATGAACGGTGAGACAAGTCTCAACCAAGCCTAAGTAAAGGTCACCAAAAGTACTCACCTAAGAGAGTGTTGAACATTAAGAGACAAGTCTCAATCACATTCTATATGTAAGTGTAAGGATAATTCACACTGAATATGTAAAGAAGAGATAGAAATCATCTAATGAGCTATGAATACCTCATGCTAAGAAGCAAGCTTCGATGACGTATGAGTTGAATATAAATAGAGAACTTTAAACTAAGCACCGATAGGCTAGCTATGAGTGGTGATGCCTTCCTTCGGGAAGGGCGGAGGTTCACATAAATCTCATGAGATGAGACTGTCCACCAAGGTGGGTATGGGTCTCCTTAAATCTCCTAGTCTTTGAACTATGTTGCCAACATAGGGAACTAGCTTGGTTCGAACCCATAAAGCTAGCATGTTTTGGTTTCACTTTGGGCAGTGACTCCACCTCTTTTCGGTGTGGGGAAGACACCGAATTTCATGATGCTCACATGATCTATGTCGATTAAGGTTGAAGTTCCTCAAAGTATGAAAGATAATGAAATGAACGATACCGAAGGTGTTTGTGCAAGACAATCAGGAGGTGACACCGGACTCAAGTATTGACATTAGGTCATGCTTGGTTATTGCACTTCATGATCCCGATGAGAGTCTTAAACTTTATCCTAGGTATAGCTGGTGTTCACATCAGCCTATGAATGAAATGAATAATGTGAAGTACAAATGAATGAATGAAGCAGGCTCTGTGTTTGCTAAAAGAGACCCTCGGATTGAGATCCCATATGTTGGGACCTCACTTGAGATGTCTTAATGCTACGTCCATGATTCTAAGGTCTCATAGATATGACATGTCTACTATATGAAACATGAAATGTATATTATGTGAACCTATGTGTGTATGATTTGTGACATATTCATGGCATGACCTTCCTATTACGAAATAGTCAAAGTCAAGAGACTTGACCTTCTAAGAAAGCATGTTGATAGGAAGAGCCATCCTTGTTCATGCATTACCGTTATGTGTTGTTGCATGTACCCATACTTAGTACAAGTGTGTACTAATTCCACACAATATTACTATTTTAGGTGCAGGCTCAGGTGGACGTTGAGGGTATCATTGTAGCTGTTCGGACTCAGAGATTTCATCCGGACATGGTAGGTCCTCGTGCATTCGAGGATGCCTGCCTTTATATTTCTTACATAGTAGTAGGTTTGAACTAGTGGGGTAGGTTCCACTAGTGTTTCTTTCCTATTTTATTCAGACGCTTGTAATGATGCCGTTTTGGCAAGTATTACTTCTGACATGAGATTCCATTTCTTTCGATTTGCATGATCTTATAATTGTGGAAGGCTTTTCCACGATTACTTCTCCATTGACAGCCTTGACAAAGAAGAAGGCAAAGTTTGAGTGGTCTAAAAAATGTGTGAAGAGATTCCAAGAGCTCAAAGACCGACTCACTTCAGCCCCGGTTCTCACATTGCCGAGGAGTGGTGCAGGATATGTGGTGCACTGTGATGCTTCCCGAGTAGGTTTGAGATGTGTTCTTATGCAGGATGGCAAGGTGATTACATATGCATCGAGACAGTTGAAAATCCACGAGAAGAACTATCCTACTCATGATCTTGAGTTAGCTGCTGTGTTGTTAGCATTAAAGCTTTGGAGACATTATTTATATGGTGTACATGTTGATGTGTATACTAACTATAAAAGTCTTCAGTATGTTTTTGCACAGAGGGAGTTGAACCTTCGTCAGAGGAGATGGCTAGAACTGCTCAAAGATTATGATATGAGTGTTTATTATCACCCGGGTAAGGCCAATGTAGTGGCTGATGCATTGAGTCGATTGAGCATGGGCAGCATGTCTCATATTGATGAAGAGAAGGAGCTGGTTAAAGAGGTACACAAATTGGCTAGATTGGGTGTACGGCTGGTAGATGCACCAAGTGGGGGTGTTTCGATTAAATCAAGCTCCGAATCCTCATTTGTTGTAGATGTTAAAGCCAATCAACATCTTGACCCAGTACTCATGGAGTTGAAGGACTCAGTATTGAGTAAGTTGAATGACTCATTTTCCCTAGGAGGGGATGGTGTACTCAGGTACCAAGACAAGTTATGTGTGCCCAATGTTGATAATTTGAGGTCTAACATTTTGGCATAAGCTCATGGTTCCAGGTATTCCATTCATCGAGGTGCCACCAAGATGTACCATTACCTTAAAGAGGTCTATTGGTGGGAAGGCATGAAGAGAGATATCTCTAAATTCGTGGAGGAGCGTCTGAATTAACAACAGGTTAATGCAGAACACCTTAAGCCTGGGGGTCTCACTTAGACGATTGAGATTCCAACATGGAAGTGGGAGGCTATTAATATGTATTTTGTGGTTGGTCTGCCAAAGACTAGAAAACTACATGATTCTATTTTGATTATTGTTGACAGAATGACCAAGTCCTCTCACTTCATACTAGTGAAATCTATTTACAAAGGTGAAGATTATGTAAAGCTTTATATTGATGAGATAGTGAGATGGCACAGGATTCCTCTGTCTATCATCTCAGATAGGGGAGCCCAATTTACTTCTCATTTTTGGAGGTCCTTCCAAAAGGCTTGGCACACAGGTGAAGCTTAGTACTGATTCTCATCCGCAGACGGATGGACAAGCAGAGCGTACCATCCTAACCCTTGAAGACATGCTGAGAGCATGTGTTATTGATTTTAAGGGGAGTTGGGATGATCATTTGTCGCTGATAGAGTTCTCTTACAATAACAGCTACCATTCCAGTATTGGGATGGCACCTTTTGAAGTACTATATGGCCGAAGATGTAGGTCTACGATTGGGTTGTTTGAGGTAGGAGAATCTGCCATCCTTGGTCCTGAGATCGTACATGAGGCTATGGAGAAGGAACCATGGAGAATTTCGTCCTAAAAGCTGCCTCAAATTTCTCTTCTTTTTCAATGGTGTTCTTGAAAGAATTTTGGGAGAAAAATGTTTTTATTTGGAATCTAGGGTCTAAATGGCTATTGTACTTCTTAAATACTCTTCAAACCCCTAAAATAGCCGCCAATAATTCATCCCTAAAGTGCCCCAAAAAAACCTATACTTAATGGACATTTTAACCAATTAAAATTTGACTTAAAAACGACGCGACCAAATATAGGATGTCACTGTGCGTTCCGGGGTCACTTATGATTGTTGGTTCTGGAAATTTTTTAGAAAGAATGGTTCATGTTGGCCCCGCATCGCAGGTCAACCTTTTTTCCCTTTGAGTGTAGGCTTTGTGACGCGCCTGGGACCCTAAATATTGGCTGCCTCGGAGCTAGCTTGGTCCATGTTAGGTTCCTCTTTGGGTATCCTTAGGGTAGTCCCTAGGTGTCATACTCGAACGTTTTGACCCTCTACATGTCAGTATATGTGTATAAACCATCGATACTAAAATTCACACTAAAATTATGTCACAACCCGAGACCATACCCTAGAAGATAGGGTGCAATCTTGGATTGCGACCGGCGTCGTCGAACTCTCAGAGTTCTAAGACAAGCCTCATTCATATCATTCATCGCATATACATAGTGAAAAGTAGTGCGGAATTAAAACTTTTCACTAAAACATAATATAGTCTTTAGAAAACCTCTTTCATATAAAAGTAATAGAAATTCTAAGTCTCAATCTCATCATCTTAAGACACAAGAGTACTTTAATACGAAAATAGAAATAACATAGTCTTATTACAATACTTCATAAAAGAAACATGAAATGACATATCTGCCCTCGAAACAAATGAGGACATACTTCAATTCTTCTACTCGGACGATTCTTCTAAGCCCAAGTCTTCTTCTCAAAATCTCCTTACCTACCAAGGACTATAGATAGAAAATAAAGCATGAATTAGTACAACCACATGTACTAAGTATGGCTATATGCATAAAATCATGAAAAAGAACTTTATTGGAAATATGCATCTTTTCATTTAGAAATCATAGTATAAACATAAGAACATAATTTAGCAATTAAGAAACACATAAGATAACAATTAACCAAATATAGCATTTAAAAGCTCACTTTACAGTGAGTTCACTTCACTGTACAGTGAAGTCCCTTCACTGTTACAGTGAAGTCCTAGCCATCCCTTTTTAACATCTTGTAGCATGTAATTCCCTCACTTAAAGTCATCCTAAGATTCACTTAAGTCACATAAAGAGAGACCGCCCATACACCCTCTCTATATATGCCTAAACGACCCTTAAGATTACCTACGATGAGTCACATACATACTTAGAAAACAATCATAAACATCTATGTAAGATTCTTCTACCGAAGGTGATTTCCAAGGTTCACTTGAGTGAGTGTGGAGTGACCGCCCATACAATCTCTATCACACACACACAATACATCCTATAGACTACCTCAAATAGAATCATTCTCACTAAACACACCAACACTTAAATGATAAGACATTCTCCTTCCAAAGCCTATCAAAAGACCTACTTAAGTAAATCGAGAAGATATGTCCATAGTACAATGACCTCTCCAAGATTACCTAAATAGTCCTTAAGACTTCCTAAGGTTTATATCATGTCAACAAGATTACCCAACTTCCCTAACTAGAGTCATCCTCAAGACTTCCAAAGATAAGGAATGAAGAGACCATCCTTTCATGTCCTCCTCACACGTTAGCTAAGGAATGCTTAAGTCACTTTAGATTAGGTACTCAATCATTTTCATAGTTACTAACATAGGTCATTAGTTCATTAGTTCATCAAGACTCATACATCACATAAGACACTCACATAAAGCTTCACATAAGACACTCACATAATGGATCACATAATGGTCTTTGGACAAGACCTAGGAACTCCACATAACACCTTCAAAGTCTATTGTGCAATGTCTAGATAGCGTCCCATACCACCACCTAAAACTCATAAACTTATCTAATACTAAAAGGTATTCTACATGATGAGAATAGGCAATAACCGACATAGACCATGGTAGAAAGACATGGAATCCGAAGTTCTATCCTACTTCGATGAGGTTGTTCTACTTGCCAATGGTAGAACTTGGACACATCCCATGTAGGCACATGGTTAAGGAATATGAAGGGCGTATTACGCATTCAGTCTGTTCTTTAACTAAATCCGCTTAACCCTACTCATACTCACTTGGTACTAGCCTTTGTTCGCATAGATTAGTTCATATTAAGGTTCATATATATATGTCCTTATCTAGTTCATGACCCCCTTTACATTCATCCTACCAAAGCAAGTTCCACTAGGGCATATATCACTTTAGCGACAAGAAGCTCATAGCGATTTCCCTAAGGTATGATATGATGCCGTTCCAGCCAACCATCCCTAAGTCCATCACTCATAACATGAAGGATATCATTACGGCTAACTACTTCACAATTCATAACCTCGCCACTAGGTTCAAGGTTCCACATAACATTGACCTTCTTATCATTAAGGTCTCACATATATTTATTTATTCAAGACTAAGAGTTATAACACCCTATATCAAGACATCACATATCCATAATCATATATACATCAAGTAAGAGATACAAGTCAACGAAGACAAGACATCACATACTTCACTTTTAACCCATAATACAAGCCATTCTAGAAACACTTAAAAAATAACCTAACATCTTCAAGTCATCCTATATATCATCATAACATCATTAATATACTCCACATAGACTCACAAAGTCAAGTAGGAATAACCAAGACTTAACCCTAACACTATACTCATAATGTCAAGTCAAAGTCTAACATGATCACTTAAGGCAACATAACTAGAAGAATACATACATGACTATATAACTTCACTTGTAGATAAGTAATATCATACTCACATCATCAACTACACAAATATCCACATAACTTCAAGTAGTTGCCAATAAGGCCATACTCATAATATTGCATAAAGTAACGCCGACAAGGCCACATCAATTGCAAATTAAACACATAACACCGCCACCATAAGTGGACCATACCAATGATAACAATATCAAAGTATAATTAATATCAAATTAAGGAAAATTGCGCAGCATACCTTCATCCCCATATCCACACTTCAATTCAATGCCAAATCAACCAATTCAACATCACAAGGCCCTTACCCATGGCCATGAACAATAATTCAAAGCAATAACCATAAAACTCAATGAATCTACATCAATTAAATCTAGGTTTAACAATATAATATCAATTACATATCAATTGAAAACAATTCTTATATCATTAGAAAGCCCATAAGAAACTACACAATAATTCATCAATATAAGCTTAATATCAAGTAACCCAAAAAGTAGTCAAAACTAGGGTTCATCAATTCACATGGGTTCATAGGTAATTTATGTTGAAATCATCAATACAATATCAATTAGATCATAATTCAATGTTTAGAAATTATTTATGCAATAACCCATGGTAGAATCCCGAAATTGGACAATTCACTTTAGAAAACTTTGTAAAACACTTTGAGGATTGGGCTCCTTGATGAAATAAGTTTCAAGGATCAAAAGCCATACCTCAAGGATGATAATTCTTCACTTTGATGAAGAATTTCCACTCAAGAACCCCTCACCAAGCTGCCTCTTCAATGGAGTCTTCAATGGAGGTTTTGGGATTTCTAAGAGACTTTGGGTTTTGATTTTAGAAGAATAACGAAGTCTCTAGGGTCTTAACCACTTAAATAGTTAAATATAATACCCATAAGACCCCTAAACAACCGCCTAAACTCTTATTTAGACATGGGGTGAATTTACCAATTCATCCCTAACTTGGCAGTAAGTCTGCGCACAGGGACTTGGCTGCGACGCCTGGCTTGTGACGGGGCGTCACAGGTGCAACGGCCCATCATGGCCATCCGTTGCAAGCTCCTGTGGCTTGCCAAGGGTTCCCCCTACACCCTTGGACAAGGCCCCCACGACGAATAGCTTGTGACGGGGCGTCATAGCCATGACTGGCCGTTGACAGCTCCGTCGCCAAGGCTGCCTGGGACAGCCTACCATTAGATTTTTGGGTCCTTTCCTCAAGCACCATTTGATGGTCCTTGGGGATAATTTACCGGACGTTTCCAACCCAAATATGATCATCTATAAGTTTAACGCCTCTCACATGAATTTCATCCCAAACAAACACGTAAAACTCAACGAAACTCGCCTAGACGTACAAGGTCGACTCAAGGCATATCTTTCGAATGCCTTGGACGTTCTTGGTCGTTTGACCTCCAAACTTCACGAAACTTTAACCACTGACTATACATGCTATAATAACTCTATTAAGAACCTTAAAACACCATGAAACACACATAAACACATAGAACCATATTTTAGACATTTAGGTGACTTAGTCGTCAAACGTCTTAGTCATCCCTTGACGTTCGACTTTCAACACCTCTAATATTTTAGCTACTGCCTATAAACCACATATTAAACATATTTAGGACCTTATAACACTAAGACCAACATATTAGGCTCTAGAACACGTAAGCTATTTTCAAGGTCTTACAAATTATATTGCAAAACTCAACTACAAAACTCTATGACTCAGTAGTTAAACGACGACTAGTTTCCAAGACGTCTTGGATGTTTGACCTCAATAAACATCTTAACTCCTCAAACTGTAACACTATTATTGACAATTTTATGACTTTATAACCTCATGGCACACATGTTAGGCTATATTTTGACCTAATGCATTTTTGGGTCCTTAAAATTAACTTCACAAAGCATCAGATAAGTCACCACGTATCATATGAAGTAACACTTTCGTAAATCTCAACATATAGTCATATTTAATAGTAACCCATTTATCATAAAGACTCTTCCTATAAAAATTTATCCTTAGACTCACCTAGGTAAGATATTAAGAGACTGCCCATGCAACCTATTCAATACACACCTAAGTGATCCTTAAGACTACCAAAGATAAGCATACTTCATTCCAACTCAAAAAGTCAACATTCATTGCTAAAGAAACTTAGAGGAAACAAACATGCATTTAGGAACTTCACATAAAAACCATCCTCTAAGACAACCCATAATTTACACTTAGTGCAATGTGAAAATAGAATCTCATACTACGACTTCCGCTTAGTGCTTCTTAAGAATAACCCGAGACCGCGCAGAACACGTTCATCATCGACATATATTTCATCATACAAGAAATAATATGAACATGCTTCTATAAGATTAGACATAAAGTCAACATAGTTTATTAACATCATAGAATGACCCATTCATATATTTTCATATACGAACACACCAAAACTCCCACCAAATATCAACATGTGCAATGGGTAGATGGTGTCCCATTCCACCACCTACCATAAGTAGTACACCCTTAACAAGACTTAGTTCATAACATTCATTTGTGGATGCTATCATCAACCGATATAAACCATGAGAGTTAGACATGCAATACCGGTATTCACCCCAACAGGATTAAGGATCCTTACTTGACTAAGGTAGTGTCATATTTTTAGCCTTTGCATGGATCTCCAATAGCTATACCTATGCGGGCGCATAGTTAAGGGATAAGGAAATTACGACTAAG
>JAJJBR010000204.1:201069-217591 GCA_022817965.1 Solanum lycopersicoides
TAACGCCATTGTCAAATAACGAAGATCACTCATCCTAAGAGGTACATTTTGATACAACATCTCTACTTACGAAGTGTACCTATCTCTTCTTGAAATCCTCTCAGTTCTATAGGTTAAGGGATAGCTATTTAGTACCACATCTCAACTAAGGAAGAGTACTTATCTCTAGAGGTTACTTTGAATACCACATTTCAAGTCACAAAGGGTATCTAACCTCCAACCTATATTGAACAATCAATATAAGATTTCTACTGAAATCTCCATATATAATACTGATATATATTGGATTGTAATTACTTAGATTTCAATATTTTCTTAATAGACAAAACTTTGGTAATTAACATATCAAGCTAAATTACGACGGCATGTATAACATAACTTTCATAGCAAAATGAAATTGATCTTGTTCATCTTCAAGCTTACATGTGATCCAGTTTCAAAAATCCTCAAGTAATCCAGAAATGTGAACAGCTGCAGGGATGTAAGAAATTTATTAGGAATGCTTTGGTATGCATTAATCAATAATTCAAATTTTATCACAAGTGCAAGAATAAGTATCCATCCCGACCATTGAATCAGAACAATCATCATATCAAGTAACCATTTTGGTCTTTATAAAATTTTTTTTATACAGCTCCAATTTTCATTATCACAAAATCCGCTACTATGAAGAGCTTCTGCAGTGCTAAATGTTATAGATATCCATTGAACTGTGATAATCTTCTACGAAAATGATTCATATCTGTTATAAATCTTCTTAGAATATTTTTTTTATTTTTCATTAAATAAGGATAAAATGTTCCGTATACAAGAAGTGTACCAAACGAAGAGAAAATCTTACTAAAAGACAGAGACCTTGCTTCTTCATTACAAAACATATTCTAAGAAACCATCAAATGATTAAAAAATAATAATTGAACTTTATGTGTCCATTTGGTACTACATCTCAAATCTAAAACAATTATAATGTTCAAGTTTATACATCTTGATGTATATTTTGGAGACAAAAACAAATGACAACACTGGACAAAATGATTTCATCAAATTGTCATCTTCTATTTCCATTTAACGGAATCATTATTTTCGCTTTGTGGTTGCCTCCTAGAGTTTCCTATTAGATGTGCAAGTGTATATTCTATAGTGTATCAAAAGTCTAAAACATCTATAAATTTTAAGTTTATGTCTTGATGTAGTATAATAGGTGAAATAATGTCAGGATTTTTATCTCTTTGCGAGAGTAGTACACTTAAATTGCTTTACTATATAATAGTTGCAGGTCTCAACAAATTGCAAATCTAAGTCATCTCTCAAAAAACATTTAATGATTATTGAGTCAGAATTCTAGTTAAGGAAGTACTATATATCTTATGAATCACAATTCTATATCTTATTGAAGAGTATGATTAGGTACATATGTGCAGAAAATAAAAAAAATGTGCACGTAGCTATGTAGAAACAAAAAGATGTGCGAACGCATCTGTGCAGACAAAACAATGTGCATGCGCTGATTTTAAAAAATACAAAACAGAAGAAGACGTTTGTGCAAATGTGTATAAAAGAAAACACAGATGAAGAAGACTTAACGTGAAGTTGTACAAAAAATAAAAATTAGATGAAAAGGACAAGCACATATAGTCGTGCAGGAAATAAAAGACAGATAAAGCAACATCAGCTATGTATCATGAATCAGATTTATATAATTCTTGTGCAATGATCATGTTCAATCATGCCTATTAACAGGGACCTACTCTTTCATTAGGTATTTTGAGTATGTAAGTAGTTAGGGAATATGTTTTTTTTCATTAAATAAATAACTCGAGCTATAAAGCGTAGGTTCAATAACTGAGAGCCAAAAGTTATAGGTGATCAAACAACCACTATCTAAGAGAATAAAATCACCAGCGAAGGACCTCACAAGGAAAGAAAGCATTCAAACATGATTGACAATCTTATTAGCTTCCTTATAGTTCAACCTTACTATAACCATTTAACTGACAATACGTAAATCAATATGGATATATGCTTACTTACTTGGTTAGAGAAATATACCAGTGGTAATTCAGTTGAAATTGTTGATGACGTATGCATGATATGTGACAGTTGAGCAACGGAGAATTTATGCGATCAGACCACAACTAAAAAGAGAGATAAGTGAGTAAGAATCACTAGGAGGTAGTTAAGATTTTTTTTTTCAATACTTACAAATGTTATAAAGAACAATTTATTCTATTCAATAAAAAAATATTTTGTTCGACGTAGTCGATAGGGGCTTAATATATTGAACTTGTCAATTTGGATTGTGATTGGAATACGAAAGTTATATAGTTGACTATAGCATAGAAGAAATACAAGTTAAGGATTCATAACATTTACATCAAAGATAACTCAATAAATACTGTCCGTACACCTAAACAATCTGGTTGGGTGGTTAAAAGTGTTTTGGATGCAAGAAGATCCTTATTAGCTATTGGAACTCTATGTTGAATTGAACTGGACTGATTTATCATCTTTGATGGCTTCAACATAAAGAGTGCTTAAAAATCTTTTCTTTCACAAAGTCCTACAGCTACATGGAAGATATTCTCTATGGAAAACAGAAATCTGGTAAACATCAGCTTATGCTCTGGCTATCCCCGCAAAGAAGACTAACAACAGTTGATGCATTAACAAAATGGTGTATTTAAGTTTAAATTATCGGTATTACCTTCTAGGATTCCTAGAAATACCACACTAGAATTCTTTATGCTGCCATTGTCTACCATACTCTATTAGAAGGAACATCCGCAAGTTACGACAAAAATGTAGAGAGTCAATCATAGTTCTGATGGAGAATGCTAAAGAGCTACACATAGTTGTCCAGAACCAAAGTAGATCAAAAGGCATGCTTTATGCTGTTGTCTTATGACTTATCTATAGGATCCATTTTTATATACAGCTGAAAGTAGTAGTAGTGGTCTGAATACTGAAACTAGTCCTTGAGTCCGAAAGGACTAGATATACATATTAGTCATTTGGTTGAATAAACTCATATCTTTTGTACAATTTATTATTTGAAAAACCAATCTTGTTTCAACTTCCTGTATGTATTTATTAACTAGTTCATTATATTTAGAAGATAAAATTCATGGAAAGAAATTTGCCTTTTGATGTCGAAGACTTAAACCCTCGTTGTCTAGTCCTCATCCCTTTCCGATTGAGCAAGGCGCGACGAATGAAATCTCATACTACAATTCATACTTGATCATCCCCATTTTCCGTCTTTGTACTAAATCTGCAGAGAGAGGCCAAAGTACAAAATTAATAGGTAATATTCTTGTCCATTGAACCGAAAGATAGAATCCAACAAAATTTTAAGTTTTAAAAAAATGTTAAAACTATACAAAAAGTAGTATAAATTATAATTTTCCCATACAACAATAATTAATTATCAAAATACGGGCCTTTTTAAAGCGTTGTTGAACTTTAGTGTTGTATAATTAAAGTGTATTATTGTTCCTTACAAGATACAAAGACCTTGATCGAGAGTTAAAAGGAGAAATCAGTCGCGTGACTTTTCCATCAATAAGCAACCTATATGATTATAAAGATATGCCTATCAGAAGAGGTTACAACAAACATAGTAATTAATAGAAGATACTTTACATCATTATTTCCTTTTTGTTTCTTTTGTGAAAGATTTTCTAACTCATGTACAACATCATCAACCATTTAAATCACGAGGTCGAGTCTTTTTCACTACATGCCAATCTTTTTTGGAATAATCCTTAGGATAATACACTTGAGATGCTTAATCCTCTATAACAAAAGGCTTATTTGTTTCCAATAAACTACTTGGATTCACACTTATGAAGTCATATATACTTGTATCTTTTAATCTTCCTTTCTCTGTTTTGAAAAGCTACAATACTTTTATTGAAAGTTGATTTAAATTTGTGGCTTGCCGAGAACACCATTACGATAGAGTACAACAATAGTTACAGACAATCTCATCTACATTCAAAAACCTATAGGATATTCTACTTAATATATATAATAAGTTAAATTTTTATTAGCTTGTTCCAACTTTAATGATAGGAAGAGTAGATGTATTAAATCGAAGAGGAAAGAACATACATATTGTTTTCGGTTTTCAAGAGATGAACTTGAAATAGTTTCAAACCAAATTTCTAGTTGAATATAATAGAATACAAAAACTAAGGTTTCAACAAGAACAACAAGAACATAGCACTGTGATTTTATAAGATAAATAATAGCAAGAAATATAACAAGAGGAACAAAGTTTGTATTTCATCAAGCCTAACACCATACACACACTAACTAGGAATTCCAATTCAAAAATGTTTCAGATATTGTAAAAAAAAATTTAAAAAATTACTACTCCCTCAACTAGGACTCCCAAATCAACAATATTCCAATAATTGTACAAATAAATTATCATCAAATTGTGCAAGAGATTAAGAAGACAGAGAGTTAATTCAGTAAATCAAATTTTGAAAAGAAAAAATTAAGTCACAGAAGAGGAGACATACCCAAGATTAGAGTCGATGAAAATAGATTTGGGCGAACTGTTGTACTTTCTCTGTTTTAGGCGAGCTGTTGTGATGAGCAACAAACTCCATTTTTTCCTTGTTTTGACAAAACTACAGTGTTTTTTCTGAGTGTTGGCTGAGAATAGCGATTTGCAGAAGTGCTACTGCTAGGGCACAATAGATAAAACGAGATATGTATTATAAACAAAGATTTTTTGTTTTATATTTTATGAATTAGATTTTTTGTTTTATATTTCAAGAATTTTAATTCTTACTTTTGGCGCCTGATAAGTTTGGTAAAATGTATCTTTTAACTTTATTTTTAAAAAAAATAATTTATGTTTGAGCGCACTTTTCTCCCGCTCCCACTCTCAAGTTATAATTTGGGACCAGATACTGATTTATTTAGAGACTAGATTTAGTAGCTTCGCAATAAAACATAGAATTAGGGACTAGAATATATTCTCCTCTCTATACATATACTTTTAAGGACGAGATTATTAGCTAGTCTCTAAATGTTGGTCTTAAATATAGTTTTTTTTGTAGTGATAGTGTCATTTAAGACATCCATAACATATAGAGAACATGAAAATTATACTTATATGCAAGTCTCCGGTACATGGACAAGCTACTAGGAGCAATTTGGTTTCAAGATTGAGTAAGAATAGAAGGAAAAAATAGGGTTATCAACAACCTTAATACTGAGCTCATCATCCTCCAATTAGGGTAAACCCATTTATGAGAAACCTATCTCAACTAAGAGAACTTTAGCTTACCCACCTTTCTAGTAAAGCACAAACTTTCCCTCCTTTGGGATCAACTCATGCACACACTTCTTAACATCTTCCTCATTCCACTCTTAAAGAAGAAACCATTTCTTACTATTTCTTCACTCACACTTCATTGGGTGAGAATTTCAAGAGATAGAAAATGAGTATCTAAATTACTCCACTTCATATCCATCACTCAAAGTGATTCTCAACATAGAGAAATTCAAGGAAGATCAAAGTACGAACATTAAGGGAATTAAAAACCTTACCATGTAGGCACATTATCCCCCACTTGGGGTAAGCCTAGTTAAATTTTCATCATATCATGTCCTTACATACAAAGGTCAAAGAAAGCCAAGACTAAACCTTCTTTTTCCTCACATAATTTAATTCTATACCATTGATTATTTCACTCTTAATCTCATAAAAAAGAGCTTACTAACTGAATCATCAATAGGTACTACTCAAGTACCACTGTTCCTCTAAGTCTACCACTTTAGGAAAACTCATAAAATTCAAGTTAAGTCATACTACCCAACCACATGAGGCCTTCATTATTCCATACTTACCAAGGGTAACTCCTTAATTTTACCACATTGTACCACCAATCCATAAACAGGTAACTAGTTCCGGATTTAATCCTACAAGGTTCATCACCTTAGGTAGCTCATGTATAGCGTTTAGGAAATATCCCTTCAACTTAGGACTATATAAATCTAGGATTCTAATAAAAACATATCATACATGTCTGGACTCTGAAGATAAACTACCACATTTCTAGACACTTAGGGTAACCATCCTCTCTAGATAAGGTCTTAGGGGAAAAATAGAAGAGAATTGTCCATAGAGGGCTCTTTCTTTTCTTCCCACACTAGGCAAGGTAACTTATAGGCCATTTCAACCCATATCATAATCTTTGGTGGAACCTTCAAATAAACAATGCATAGGTATTATCTAAGCACTCTTTTAAAATGAACATACTTAAGATCAAACTTAAAAGACAACTAACCACTTTAAAGTAGGTCAACATCAATTCTCTTCTTCTCCCTATGGACTAACGGGTACTTACTTCCCTCTAAGTCAACTTGGAGTAAAACATAATACAAAATTATGGAACAAAACCCTTTCTTCCCTTTTTCCCACTCTATGATAAGTTCATAGAGGGACTAATAAACTAGTCCTAAGGATTATCGCATTAACTAGCATACATCACAATCACCTTGCAAGGTTCAACACACTATCTCCCTTTCTTAGGATTAAGACTATAAAAATGACTCTAATCCACACAAGGATAATCATGAAGCATCACTCACATAAAAAGGGCAACACTCATCTCTTCACTATTAACCACTTTCCTCCAACACCTTTCAAGCCTATATCATATCATTATACTATTATTGTACATAACCATAAAGTAATTCATTATCCCAAAAAGAAGTTAATTATACCTTACAAACTCATATAATCCTAGAACTACATTATAACATAACTTCTAAACATAACATCTAAAACCTCGTAGGTCACACATATAGCCAAAATTGGCATCACAACAAAGTATTCCATATTTTCCTTCACATATACTCATCTTATCACAATAACCATAATAAGCATCAAACTCACCTTTTTATCTCTCAAGCCTTGAAACATTATTCCTTCCAAGCAATAATATCTAAAAGACCTCCAGACAAGGAAACATAAGAGAGAAATCATATAGAGTTAAGCTATGTTGTAAGCCACAAGAGTAGTGAACAAGGTGAAACTTTGTCGTCCTATAGCCTATTGCTCATAGATGTATCATGACATAAACCGATTAACAAGACTCTAATAGATGTGAAATTATGATACTTTGGACCCTAAAACTACTTTTAATAACCACATGCTCTAATACCACGTTTGTCATGATGAGGGAGCACCCCTTAAAGTTACATGGCATAATTGACCTCTCGGAGGTCTTATATGTAATGACTCTACAAATTAGATAGGTCTAACTAGAGCTTCACATGTGTTTCATTAGTTATTAATGATTTAAAATAGAGAATTTAAATCTTTGCTTTCAGGTTGGTAAGTTTTGAAGTCAAACGTCAAAGGACAACCAAGACGTTTGCTGACTAGACGTCTATGTCTTGAATGTGTTATGTCTTTGCATGTTTTAAATGTTTTTTAGATACAAAATTGAATTGAAGGTACCCTAAGATCTAGATGGGAATGTTTAGTGTTTAAACATCCTGGTATGACTCCCCAAGGACTCCCCTAAGGGTCCTTTAAGAGGACCCAATATTTGGCAAGACGAATACCAAACACTGCCCAAACGACGAGCAAGATCAACACTTCCTTAGTCGAACAATGCCCAATTGCTTGGGGGCATAGCTGCACACGTAGTGGTAGGAGCTTAGCCCCCAAGAAGTCAGCCTCTGATCCAAATGACGCTGAACAATACGGTACATCGATAAAATGATGCCCCTTAGCTAGAGTCCATCGTTTGGCCCCTGCAAAAGTTGTCTCCATTCGGCCAAGGTTGGGGTGTTTTGGTAAATTCACCCTAAGTCCTTTATGAACTATGAATGGTTTCATGTTTTTAGGTATTTGAAGAGGGTTTAAACACTAAGACCTAGAATTAGACTTCACTTTTCAAATATCAAAACCACACTCTCAAGAAAAACTCTCTCAAACCCCATTGAAGCTTGAACTCAAGGTAGATCTTAGATTTAAGGTTTTGGGTGATTCATGACCAAATTTCGTGGGAGTTTCTTGAACTAAGGTATGGTAGTTCATCCTTGATTCTTCTGTCATTCAAGGATCCAATCTAAAGGCTTTTCAAAAAGGATTTCAAATCCTAAATTCTTCTATTTCGAATTCTTAGTATGAGTCTTGCATAAAAACGTTTTAATGGATTTATTATGATACTATTGATGTTAGTTGATGATTTTAAGTTCTAAAACTCAATGAACCCATGCTCATGCAAGTTTTCAACTTTTGACATATGAATTGGGTTTGATGAACATGATTAGGTAATGTTAGAAGTTCATTTATTTGATATTGTGAGTAGCTACTGCCTTTAATGCTATATTATGATGAATTATCGGAGAAATTAAGGAAAGGTGGTGAAAGATTTGATGAAAGGTAAGTTGTTCTATATGTCTTAGTTCATGTTGAAGTGATCTTTAGTGGTATGGTCCACTTCTTGTAGCGTTTTTTACTTGATGTATATAAAGTTATATGTGAATTGTGTTTATGGCTTTGAAGGAATTAGATGTAAAGTGAAGTGAAGTTATGATGAATATGTATGTGAGTTCTTATGAAGTTGAGACTGTGTGTCTTGATTATACTATGTCTAAACGAACTATATCTTTATGCAAAGCATGATAGTGTGTGATTATGATAAAAACAAGGTTAACATGATTAGAAATTAATGCTATGAACGATAGGGGTTGTGTGAAAGGTGTTCTCACATGTACTCATACACACTATGAATGAAAGAAAGAAGTTAAGAATGTAAATGGGGAACTGTAGGGTAGACACTCTTCGTGAGTTGAGATGAAGTGTCTAGACCATCCCTACTATTCCTATGAGCTCTAATAATGAAATAGGGAATTGTAGGGTAGACACTCTTCATGAGTAGAGATGAAGTGTCAGGACCATCCATACTATTCCTGGTATGAAAAGGGGGATTTTGAAATTGACACTCTTTGTTAGTTGAGATGAAGTTTTTAGTAGAAACCTCACTATTCACAATGATCTTTCCAATATAGGTTGGAGGTTAGATACCCTTTGTGACTTGAAATGTGGTATTCAAAAGTAACCTCTAGAGATAAGTACTCTTCCTTAGTTGAGATGTGGTACTAAATAGCTATCCCTTAACCTATAGAACTGAGAGGATTTCAAGAAGAGATAGGTACACTTCGTAAGTAGAGATGTTGTATCAAAATGTACCTTTTAGGATGAGTGCTCTTCGTTATTTGACAATGCGTTACTTAGTCGTAAACTCCTTATTCCTTAACTATGCGCCCGCATAGGTATAGCTATTGGAGATCCATGCAAAGGCTAAAAGTATGACACTACCTTAGTCAAGTAAGGATCCTTAATCCTGTTGTGGTGAATACCGGTATTGCATGTCTAACTCTCATGGTTTATATCGGTTGATGATAGCCTCCACAAATGAATGTTATGAACTAAGTCTTGTTAAGGGTGTACTACTTAAGGTAGGTGGTGGAATGGGACACTATCTACCCATTGCACATGTTGATATTTGGTGGGAGTTTTGGTGTGTTCGTATATGAAAATATATGAATGGGTCATTCTATGATGTTAATAAACTATGTTGACTTTATGTCTAATCTTATAGAAGCATGTTCATATTATTTCTTGTATGATGAAATATATGTAGATGATGAACGTGTTCTGCGCGGTCTCGGGTTATTCTTAAGAAGCACTAAGCGGAAGTCGTAGTATGAGATTCTATTTTCACATTGCACTAAGTGTAAATTATGGGTTGTCTTAGAGGATGGTTTTTATGTGAAGTTCCTAAATGCATGTTTGTTTCCTCTAAGTTTATTTAGCAATGAATGTTGACTTTTTGAGTTGGAATGAAGTATGCTTATCTTTGGTCGTCTTAAGGATCACTTAGGTGTGTATTGAATAGGTTGCATGGACAGTCTCTTAATATCTTACCTAGGTGAGTCTAAGGATAAATTTTTATAGGAAGAGTCTTTATGATAAATGGGTTACTATTAAATATGACTATATGTTGAGATTTACGAAAGTGTTACTTCATATGATACATGGTGACTTATCTGATGCTTTGTGAAGTTGATTTTAAGGACCCAAAAATGCATTAGGTCAAAATATAGCCTAACATGTGTGCCATGAGGTTATAAAGTCATAAAATTGTCAATAATAGTGTTACAGTTTGAGGAGTTAAGATGTTTATTGAGGTCAAACATCCAAGACGTCTTGGAAACTAGTCGTCGTTTAACTACTGAGTCGTAGAGTTTTGTAGTTGAGTTTTGCAATATAATTTGTAAGACCTTGAAAATAGCTTAGGTGTTCTAGAGCCTAATATGTTGGTCTTAGTGTTCTAAGGTCCTAAATATGTTTAATATGTGGTTTATAGGCAGTAGCTAAAATATTAGAGGTGTTGAAAGTCGAACGTCAAGGGATGACTAAGTCGTTTGACGACTAAGTCACCTAAATGTCTAAAATGTGGTTCTATGTGTTTATGTGTGTTTCATGGTGTTTTAAGGTTCTTAATAGAGTTATTATAGCATGTATAGTCAGTGGTTAAAGTTTCGTGAAGTTTGGAGGTCAAACGACCAAGAACGTCCAAGACATTCGAAAGATATGCCTTGAGTCGACCTTGTACGTCTAGGCGAATTTCGTTGAGTTTTACGTGTTCGTTTGGGATGAAATTCATGTGAGAGGCGTTAAACTTATAGATGATCATATTTGGGTTGGAAACGTCCAGTAAATTATCCCCAAGGACCATCAAATGGTCCTTGAGGAAAGGACCCAAAAATCTAATGGTAGGCTGTCCCAGGCAGCCTTGGCGACGGAGCTGTCAACGGCCAGTCATGGCTGTGAAGCCCCGTCACAAGCTATTCGTAGTGGGGGCCTTGTCCAAGGGTGTAGGGTGTCAAGCCACAGGAGCTTGCAACGGATGGCCATGACGGGCCGTTGCACCCGTGATGCCCCATCACAAGCCAGGCGTCGCAGCCAAGTCCCTGTGCGCAGACTTACTGCCAAGTTAGGGGTGAATTGGTAAATTCACCCCATGTCTATATAAGAGTTTAGGCGGTTGTATAGGGTTCTTATGGGTATTATAATTAACTATTTAAGTGGTTAAGACCCTAGAGACTTCGTTATTCTTCTAAAATGAAAACCCAAAGTCTCTTAGAAATCCCAAAACCTCCATTGAAGACTCCATTAAAGAGGCAGCTTGGTGAGGGGTTCTTGAGTGGAAATTCTTCATCAAAGTGAAGAATTATCATCCTTGAGATATGGCTTTTGATCCTTGAAACTTATTTCATCAAGGAGCCCAATCCTCAAAGTGTTTTACAAAGTTTTCTAAAGTGAATTGTCCAATTTCGGGATTCTTCCATGGGTTCTTGCATAAATAATTTCTAAACATTGAATTATGATCTAATTGATATTGTATTGATGATTTCAACATAAATTACCTATGAACCCATGTGAATTGATGAACCCTAGTTTTGACTACTTTTTGGGTTACTTGATATTAAGCTTATATTGATGAATTATTGTGTAGTTTCTTATTGGCTTTCTAATGATATAAGAATTGTGTTCAATTGATATGTAATTGATATTATATTGTTAAACCTAGATTTAATTGATGTAGATTCATTGAGTTTTATGGTTATTGCTTTGAATTATTGTTCATGGCCATGGGTAAGGGCCTTGTGATGTTGAATTGGTTGATTTGGCATTGAATTGAAGTGTGGATATGGGGATGAAGGTATGCTGCCCCGTTTTCCTTAATTTGATATTAATTATACTTTGATATTGTTATGATTGGTATGGTCCACTTATGGTGGCAGTGTTATGTGTTTAATTTGCAATTGATGTGGCCTTGTCGGCGTTACTTTATGCAATATTATGAGCATGGCCTTATTGGCAACTACTTGAAGTTATGTGGATATTTGTGTAGTTGATGATGTGAGTATGATATTACTTATCTACAAGTGAAGTTATATAGTCATGTATGTATTCTTCTAGTTATGTTGCCTTAAGTGATCATGTTAGAACTTCGGATTCCATGTCTTTCTACCATGGTCTATGTCGGTTATTGCCTATTCTCATCATGTGGAATACCTTTTAGCATTAGATAAGTTTATGAGGTTTAGGTGGTGGTATGGGACGCTATCTAGACATTGCACAATAGACTTTGAAGGTGTTATGTGGAGTTCCTAGGTCTTGTCCAAAGGCAATTATTGTAACAACCCTAAAAAATAAATGAATAAGATAAATACTTAAGGTGTCAAGAATGCTTGCGATTAGAACAAGGTTCACACAGATTGATATGCGTAGAACCAGACCCCACAACCCTTACTATGACCAAGCCAACTAACTTGGGGAGTTAGTTGAGCTTGGAAAGGTTGGAACCAACCAAGTAAGGCTCTCGAAAATGAAGATTTAATCGAAGGAGTCTTTACCGGACTCAAAAAGAAGAAATTTTAAGTTTTGAGGGTCTAAGGGTAAAATGGTCTTTTACCAGGCTAGGGGTAGTATCGTAATTATCTTAAATATATAATTAATTAATTATTTAATAAAGTGGAGGGGCAATTTGGGGAGGGAGAGCCGAAATTGGTCTCTTGAAATGAAGTCTTGCTCCACCAGGGTTCGAACCTAGGTGGGAGCAAGGATTTAATATGATTTTTTTTATTATTGGTGAATTAATTTAATAAATTTATATTTAATGGCTGATGTAAAAAGGAAAATCAGATTTTATTATTATTTATTATTTATTTACTTATTAATTAATATTTTTTTTAAATTGACTAAGTCTTGCCAACTATCCTAGTTTTAAGATGCACTATCTCACACTATCTCTCCCTCAAGCCTAAATCTCTCTCTCTCTCTCATCCAAATTATTTTTCTTGGCTGCAAAAACAGAAGATAAAAACATTAGAAAGCAATCAAAAGTTCTCTAAACTCAAAGAACATACAAAAAAAAAATATACAAGCAAGCAAGCTAACTTAAGAAACGAAAACTTTGCATCATCTTCTCGACGGGTTTTTGTTGAAGGTTTAGGGGAGGAGTTTGCAGCACTTGGAAGGTGTGCAAAGCTACAACAAGGTATGGGTTTTCTCTCTTGGAATCCTTTCTCCAAGAGGAATTTCTTTCTACAAAAGTGGACATATGAAACTAGGGCTGTCCCCTTGAATGTTGAACTCCTTGTCCCTAGTCTCCTTCCGATTTCAATCTAAATTAGTTTAGAAATCATGTTGTTGGTATGGTTGCTGGTAGCTAAGTGTGAAATATGATGTTCCTTGTGATTTTATGTTTGGAAATAACAAGCATGTTCAATGATGTCAACCGAAAATGATGTGGTGCAATGTGTAAAATTTTTGTTGTTGTTCTCCGTTTTGAAGTCTTAAAATGACTTGTTTGATGATTGGAATTATTGTGCATAAGGTGTGTAAATTGTGATGTTAAATGAAGTGTAAGGTGGCTGATTTGTGGAAAAATCTAAGCTAAAACAACAATGAATCTACACCTAAGAATGTGTTAAATGAATCGTGAAAGTACCTCAAAACGAACGTATGAATGCTGTTAAATAAAGGCCAGAAAATTTAATAAAATTTCCAGCACTTGGTGATGGAATTTTCGGCCATAATACTTAAGGTGGAGAGGTTTAAAAATATATTTAAAATATGTGAGGTCAGTAGGGATTGAACCCAAGACCTCACTACATGAAAGCTGGAAAAAAAAAATGAGAGGTGTGGGATTCGAACCCACAACCTCTCGGTCAAACAAGAGAGTAAGAGGGGAATTTTAAATTAATAAAATAAATGTGGAGAGTGGGGATTGAACCCCCAACCTCTTGACTGGATGAGAGAGTTAGGAGAAAAATAAAGGAGAAAAATAAATGTGGAGTGGGGATTGAACCCACAACCTCTTGAATGGATGAGAGAGTTAGGAGAAAAATAAAGGAGAAAAATAAATGTGGAGAGTGGGGATTGAACCCACAACCTCTTGAATGAATGAGAGAGTTAGGAGAAAAATAAAGGAGAAAAATAAATGTGGAGAGTGGGGATTGAACCCACAACCTCTTGAATAGATGAGAGAGTTAGGAGGAAAGTAAAGGAGAAATATAAAATGAGGTGAATGGGGATTGAACGCACAACCTCTTGGATAGGTGAGAAAGTCAATAGATAAATTAAGAGAAAAAGAATGAGCTTGTGGGGGATTGATCCCACAACCTCTATGCCTTGGACGAAAAATAGAGAAGAAAAAGAGAGGAAATATTATGGGGCTGATGGGGATCGAACTAGGGTCCCCCAAATCTGAAAAATACAAAGGATTAAGTGTTGCCTAAGGGATTCGAAATTGGGTTCCCTTGCCCAGTTCCGTATTGACACATAAGTCATACGTAAGTAAATATTTAATGAATGCTGCCTCTAAAGATCAAAATCAATATCTTGGCATATCTACAAGATGCATAAGTCTTGTACCACATAATCTTGGGTAAACATGAATCACTTAGACAAACTATGAATGAAGCCTCATGGCTTGTATGTATAGACACATAAGTCTAACATACGTTCAAAAGTAAGTGAACCTAAGATGTATGAAATGAGATGATGAACCCTAGAAGGGTTAAGTATGAGCTTAAGATACACTAAATGGCCAAGTGCATTGGCATATGATGAGATGAACAATGAAATAATGAAATGAACAGTGAAATAATGAAACCCTAGAAGGGTTAAGTGAGGGTGTGAAACACACCAAATGGCCAAGTACATTGGCATATGATGAAATGAACATTTACGTAATAAGAGGTGAATAACTATGAAAAGCAAAGGTGCTAATGATGATGAATGTGGTGACAACATGATATGAGGCTAATGTAAATGATGAGAGCAATCTCAATTGAGCCTAAGTAAATGTTACCAATATGTACTCACCTATGAGAGTGTAAGATAATGAAGAGACCAGTCTCTATGAACACTCTAATGAGAGTATTGAGCTTAACACACTCAATACGAATGATGAGATGAGAAATCATCTAATGAGCTATGATGTCCTCATACTAGAAGCCAGCTTCCATGACGTATGAGATGAATGTAATGGAACTTTATACTAAGCACCGATAGACTAGCTATGAGCGGTGATGCCTTCTTTCGGGAAGGGCGGAGGTTCACGTAACTCTCATGAGATGAGACTGTCCGGCATGCCGGTATGGGTCTCCTTATATCTCCTAGTCTTCGAACCTATACTGCCAATATAGGGATCTAGGGGGTTAAATTCCATGTACGCTAGCATGTTTTTGGGTCACTTGGCCGTGATTCCACTCTTTTCGGTGTGGGGGAGACACTGGATTTCATGATGCTCACATGATCTATGTCGGTTAAAGTTAAAGTTCCCAATGAATGAATGAGGTCAGCCTCAAATGATGCACATAATGAAATGAATAATACCAAAGGTGTTAGGATAGGATAATCAAAGGTGAGTTAGATTCAAGTAATGACATTAGGTCATTCTTGGTCATTGCACAACGAAACTAATGAAAGTCTTAAACTACATCCTAGGTATAACTGGTGTTTACACTGGTCTATGAATGAAATGAAATGGAGTACGTATGAATGAACGAAACAGACTCTGTGTTTGCTAATGAAGACTCCCTAGTTGAGGTCTCATCTGTTGAGCCCTCATTTCTGGAAGGTCTTAATGTTAAGTCCATGATTCCAAGGTCTCATGGCATATGAGTGAATGACAAAAAAGAATTATGTGCTACATGCAAAAAGGTGTTGTATGCTATATGATATGTGCTATGTGTAAATGTTATGTGCTGTGTGCAAATGTGAAAAGTATGATGATGTATGTTATTCTCATGGATCATTTCCTATTTCAAATCTGGAAAGCCACTGACTTTCCTAATCCAAATTTGGAAAGCTCATTGACTTTCCTAATCCAAATTTGGAAACTTTTCTAATCTCAATTTGGCAAGTCCACTGACTTGACTTCCAAAAATCATGTTGTTAGGAAAGAGCTATTCTTTCTCATGCATGTCCCTGGTGTGTGCTTGCATATACCCATACTTAGTACAAGTGTGTACTAACCCTATACAAACTCTACTATTTTAGGTGCAGGCACAGGTGGACGATAGAGCTACAAGATCATCTCTGCAGTTATCGGACGTCCAACATTCATCCGTTTGGTAGGTCCTCATGTTTTCGAGGATGCTACTTTTTATATTCTAGCTTAGTTTTAGAGTTGAGCTAGTGGAGCATGTTCCACTAGCGTTGCTTTCCTATTTTATTCAGACTATGTATTGTGCTTTTGGCAATTATACACTTAATAAGAATTGAACTATTTTCTTCAGTTGCTTACTCTTAATGTTAGATGGTTGATGGTGAACAATTACGATTAATGAGAATCTTTTTATAAGTATGTTAAGAAACAAAAAGTTTCAAATTTTCCGCTAAAATTAACTAGATGAAGTAAGAATGACGTAAGTAGGCTTGTCTGCGACTCTGAGAGGTCAA